>UYYA01004096.1:132335-170010 GCA_900624975.1 Angiostrongylus costaricensis | reverse complement strand
GATTTATCAAGTTTTATCTGCTAGGGTTATGAAAGTGTTTGGCTGAGTAGATCACATCTCAATTTGACCTTTCCAGGCTCTGAAGAAGGCGAAACCGCCGAAACGTCAGCAATTGTGTTCTAATAAATTCTATATTAACAACCTCGTGTCTGCTTATTGATGAAAAACATTGAATTATGTCAAACCTATTGAAATTTATAACTCATTAAGAAGTTAAGAAGATCATTCTTCGCATACGGAAATTGATCCCATAATAAGCGCTGTATTGAAGCCTAACATTAATAGCAAACTATGGCTGTTAGATAACTTTGTACTTAGTACAAAATGTCAATTTCAGGGATCACGTCCCTATTCACAGCGACGACTACACCGGAATGGCTCTAGAAGTGGAGCAGACTTGGGAATTTACGTCGCCAACTTCTTCTAACAGAATGGGTCTCGTTCTGCTGACCGTGCTCGAAAATGGTTCCAAGCCTTCACCTGAAAGTTGTTACCTTGCAAGTGCTTTTCTTTTCAAGTAACTCAGATTTCGAAGCTGACCTTCCTTCTTCTTTTTAGCGATTAATCCTAGTGTTGTACTGCTCCAAACTCTCTACAAACGCAAACTGTGAAGTCGCATTAAAAAAGCGTTTGCAAGCTCAAGGTAAAAGAAGAGTTTGAGGCCGTTAAAGGGTTACCGTGCTGCTTGATATCGACAAATGTGCCAGTTACTTAGTGTTCTATCTGAAAGGTCGGCAAGTCATTTAGTGTACTTTATGAATCTACTTTTTAAAATTCTGTCTTCACACCGATTTTGCGGTCCTATGAAAGGCTCGTGTGCTGCAGCTGTCAGAGGCACCCTGAAACACCCACGTGGAATCGATCCGCGCGCCCATGGTCCACCAAGCCTTCCATCTCTCCGGGATCGGTAAATTGGTACCAGACTTGTCTGGAAGGATAGCAGCACTGGCTCGATACAGCGGTAGGCCACTGCGAGTCATTGTAAAGGCCAGATATGCATTCCATCACCTCAAATGATGCTTAATGAAGTCGAATGCATGGCGCATCCCTCAGGGATTGATCAACGCCGAGGGCTTTATCCTTTATCCTTTACATAGTGCAGTGTAATTAGATCGCATAGTGAATAACGAAAAGCAATGAATCTGTGTGATTGCGGATGTGAACTACGAATTGGTGCAGTTCGTAGCATAGAAGGTCAAAAAGAGATGTCTCAACTCTACGGCCACTCGACGGCCCGGTGTGCAAGAGATCTCCAACCTGCTCAACGTCATCAGCAAAAACCTGAAGAGATCAATGTGGGAACGTTGGAATCCTATCTAATCAACCACGTTTTTTCGTCTGTCTGTTTACTATTGGATATTCCCATTTATGTCAACAGAGATTTTGAATTCTTCGTATTATGAGTTGTTTGTTTTGTGGAGAATAAAATCATAGAAACAGGAAAGAAAATTAGAATAGCATTTAGTTCTGTTAGGATCAGCGGGAAGCACTTTACTTGGAAAATGCAGATAAAACAACAGTTGCACAGCTGTCAAGAATCACAAACAATTCCCATCGTAGCCCTCATCATTTCCACTGCATGCAACTTACGTAAGAGAAAAGACCAGGAAAATCACGTGGTTTACCTCCCATTCATGAACTGTAGCAAAAGTGCTCAAATGGCAATAACAAAAGCACTAGAGTTTTTCGAAGCAACTTCCAACTTCATGAGATCTTTGTAATTACCGTTAATAACACTACATGAAAATGAAGCAGTAAAAAAGAATAAAGCTCTCGGCGTTGATCAATCCCTCAGGGATGCACCATGCATTCGCCTTCATTAAGTTTCGATGAAGGTGAATGAATGCATTTCTGGCCTTCACAATGACTCGCGGTGGCCTACCGATGTATCGAGTCAGTGCTGCTATCCTCCTAGGCAAGTCTGGTACCAATTTGCCTACTCCGGAGGGCTAGAAGGTTTGGTGGGCCATGGGCGCTGGGATCGATTCCACGTATGTGATGCAGGGCGCCTCCGACCACTGCGCCACGCATGCCGTATTTAGTGCTTTATGAAGCTTAATATTACTTCAACATTTGAAGTGGAAATCGGACAAATACAACATTTCTACGTTTGAACAGCTGCAGTCGTAAACTAAGCTAAGAGGAGACCAGTGTCATGAATCGTCGTTGTCCGAGAAGAGATCCGTTGCCAAGTGTCAAATCTCCCTCCTAACCTCATGCGGTGGCAAATTACATGAAAACATCTTGTCAAGTTCTTGGAATTCCAGAGGCAAATCTTGTCAAACTTACCACTTAAATGGATAATATGCCGGAGCTATTACAATTCTTTATGATGAATAGAGACTACTCAAGCACCATCTATCAATTGTTCTTACTTAGTTCCAGTTGTTGCTAGACAATTATTGATTACTAATTTCATAATGTATGTGATCAAAAAACGAATATTTTTAGGATCATTTTCAAATGTAATAGATTACAACTAATTCACTGATTCTAACACTTCAAACCTTCATCCTAAGTGATCAGTAGCTCCGTTCCAGAGACTTTCCTCTGGAAGGTCTCTAGATAAATTTTTTAAGCCTTCGTACGATTTTTTTCAATTTCCTCTGAGAGGGCGGATAGCACAGTGATAGTGATGTCCGTCATCGCAAGCACGGTGCCAGTTCGATTCCGCTCCGAGCCAATAAAGCATCCCTGTGGGGTCGGGAAATTAGTACATGACTTGTCTGGGAAAAATTTACTCTCTGCAATCCAATTGGGAACGCTCCAGCCCGGCTATCTCAGGACTCCAGGGAGAATTGCTCGACCAGCATTCACGACATTCAAGCTGAAATGGAAATCTTCAAGTAGCAACCGAAGAAACACGTAAAACTGGATGATCTTCGTGGATGATAGGTGCGAGGAAACGAACTGAATGTGTGAAGTGCTGGGATCCGCACAGCAAACCTGAAGATGGATCAAATAAAATAATGTAAACAGTAAAAATCAGTGACACCGGGGGTCATGCCTAGTGATTGATGCAGCAATTAGTTTTCTCGAAAATTAATATGGGGTTTCCAAGTTTATTTTTCACGAATGGTTCTTTCTCGAATGCCACAATATTTTATGTCGTTTCAAAGCCCACTTTATGCACTTTCTCGCGGTGAGCTTGAAATATCAAAGCACTGAATTCGACACATCTACAAATTCATACTTGGGAATTTGCAAATCCGCATGAAATATTAATGATGTGGAGCCAAGGAAATGTTAACGAATGCACAATGCAACATTGGTTTGGAATATTTCATCATGGAGAATTCGACGTCGACGGTGGTGAAGGTCGCAAACGACAGCGACGATCAGTTAAAGGGAATGGTGGGAATAAATACACGTACAACTGTTGGAGAACTTTCAGAAGAATTTAATTCAAGCACCTTATGTGTTTCGGAACACCTAGTTGAAAGAGCACGCGTTGAATAACAATCAAAGAAATCTCCGTTTTAAGGTATCGCTGGCGCTGCTTCTGTGCAACAAGGAAGATCCGTTTCTCGACGAGAACTGAGTCCAGTAAATCAACTATGGGCACCAGAAACTTCAACGGCTACCCACCTCTTTGGTCAATAGAAAGGCACCAATCCTTCTCCACGATAACGCGAGGCCACACGTCACGTAACCAATACTGCAGTATTTGAACAACCTGGATTACGAAACACCGCGTAATCCATCAAACCAGCCAAACACCTCGCCTATTATTCATTCCATTTTCCCACTTGTTTGAGCATCTCGAAAACATTTGGTACGAGAAATACTGCAGAAACCAAGCCGATGATGGAGCTGCCTTCACCGATTTCATCCCTCCAGAAGTCCAGAATTTTAGGCAGCCGGTATGAATAAGTCTATTTTTCGTGGGCAAAAATCTGTAGATTCTAACAGTTTTTTTATTTCAACTAGTGATGTTCTTTCTATGTTGATATATGCCTTTTTAAAATATGGCTTGGAATCTTACAGTAATTTCGGAACAACCCAACGTTTGTCTGAAAGAATTACGAACTTCCGGGAGTTGAGAGCTAACTAACGTAGTAATAGCTTATTTATTTGTTATTGTCAACCACCTATATTAACAGTTTAAAGTTACTAACGTCATGATTAACAATTATTTACAGTTATTGCCAATTACTGTTATCCTTGTTATCGTTATCATCATTAGGAGGCGCGAGAAAGTTGTGGTAGAGACATGGCTCAATAATACGTGTAAGACACCCGGTTAGAAAGCGCCTCGAATCTCGCTCTCGCCCCTCCGAGGTCTTGAAATTGGTACTAGGTTTCTGTAGGCGAAATTCTCACCGATCCTCAAAAGGCCGGCTATCTCGTGCAGTGAAGATCCGGGGATGCTGTCTCGGAATTCCTGAGCGAATCAACTCGTCCAATATCAACGACATTCTTAAGAAAGATGAAAATCCTCAAGCGATAGCCGAAACTACACGCAAATTCGAAGATTTTCGTTGATGACAAATGCGAGGAAACGAACTGGAAGAAAGAAGCGCTAGGAACCGCATAACATGTGATGTTGGGCCGTGTAATTAACAGAATAAAAAGGCAACAATTGTTATTAAATAATTACGTGGTCTATCGCTTCATCGAGATTAAGAGGGTGTTCCTAGGCGCTTAAATGCGATCTGCCACGAAATCGTCCATTGTCTAGCAAGGTCATTCCATGTGCTAAAGAGATTAGTAATTTTATCAGGAAAGATGAGTAATTCAGTGCCAAGAGCCGAGGCAATAACGCGATGAAGCTGCATGGCTGGCAGCTCCAGCAGCTGACCAAACCACCCTCCAACAACGGTTGTTGTTGTTGTTGTTGTTATAACGACCTGCGGAAGATCATGCAGATACCGACACTTTACTAAAAAATCATCCAGGAAAATGCGATAGGACACCAGTTACGTGGAAATCGTGCTCTACACAGCGCAATTCTTTGTGAACAATAGTTATTTAAATGCCATTTTAGAAGGTGTGGTAACTATTCCCTGGATAATTTTAACTTATTATTTACTGCCTACTCTTTTTAATGGCAGGGTATACAATGTGAAATATAATTTCAATGATGCTGAGATATTTGCAAAACTCCGGACCGCAGGTGTATGCGGTGAGGAACGAACGCGCTATTGTCCTTACCGGAGAGTAGCGCACTTCACCACCACACCATCCAGGTCCTTCGCTTCGACTGTCTCTCAGCTAGTTCTATCGATCTTTCGCCATCAGCAATAACCCGTCAGCGGGATTGATCTGGAGGACCCAAGTCGGAGTCTGTGAGTACTCTTTCTAGTACTCTCTATAAGAGCGCGACCTATTACGGAAGGAATATAAGGAGCACTATTCCAGTACTGTGTGAGTGTGAGTCTCTGTATCCCCAGTGCCCATCATCTCCACATCCCGGTGTTCGTTCAAGTGCTTCGCTCCTATTTGTTCACATGACTAGATATCGTCATATTGTTATTATTGTATTGTTAATATTTTCATAAAATGTTTTAACCTAAACTCAAGGTTGTACACGGCGGCTACGAAAAAAGTCCAGCGTAACGAAGTCATAGAAAGTCGAGCATTCCATCTACGGTTAGCGGACAAAAAGCAAATCCAACCAACAACTGCTCTATATTCTATTGGCCAACTAACACAGAAGGATTGAAGAAAACATGGATTACGTAATAATACGTCTTTTAAGGGAATATCTATTTTTGTATTGCCACGTGGGAGTAAGGAGTGTTGCAGTGGTCACGGTCAAGAAACAAATTGGAAAAAGCAACAGATGTAATTATAATACTACTACTGTTACTACTACTGCTACAGCTAGCACTTATGTTAAGTATTTGATATTTAAGTAAAAGACGGATGCCAACTGATAAGTGATAATGATGGCATCAAGTGAAACGGAAGAGAACACTCTTTATTATATTGAAGAATTTTGAGATTTTCGCTGTGGTTTTTTTCCAGAAGCGCTTGGTAATAGTGATTTTAGCTTAACAGCTCAAGAATGTTCAGAAAAGTTTCAATATTCCTCTTTCCTGATGGGAACTTTGTATAATTGATGACAGCGAAAACGGGACTTAGCGAATAGCAATTTGTAACCACAGTATCAATTTAATGCCCTCATTAGATACTTCGAAAAATTCAACACTAGTTAGTTTAAGTTTCGTTTAAAACGTTGGATTACTGATTCATTCAGTTCACAAACACTTGGCGATAGGAAAATATATTCATGAAAACTGATTAGGAACCAACAGTAACAACAAGAATAACAGCATAGTAATTAAATACTCATTTACTAGAAGAAACGTCTGCGCTGGAGGCGGGACAAGGGGCGGAGCTATCGCTTGAAAGCGGCGATGATATCCAAGAGATATCCGAGAGATTCGTGCATGTAATTCTTTACTTTGGTTAAAAAACACTTTTCCCACCAGTGATTTTGCTTTCAAATGTTCCAGTTCGATCTAGTGAATGCTTTTTTGTAGTATGGAATTGTCATTTTGGAGCCAAATGCCCTGCCAATATTTATCAGTAGCAATTGAACAACAGGTGTATCGATTTTCAGCCAAGATCACGTGTTTACACTTTTTGTCTGGTCTTTATGTCCTGTAATTTTCAAGTATAGAAAATATAACGCTTTTAATTCTCAAGAGGGGCTTTCTATTAGCATCAGCATTGATAAATAATTCCCTACTTTTTTCTTGATAAGCACACAAGAGGCTGTAATTATAATTTCCAATCACAAAGCTGACGTTTCCGCCGATTTCGCTTTTTTCAGATCCTGGAAAGGTAAAGTTAGCTACAATCTAGTTAGCAAGATGCTCCTTAGTTCTCCATTGCTCTCTAAGTTAGTTCCATAATCTCGATAGAAAAACTACGAAACCAAGATTTCAATCGCATTGAAAACAGAGCAGGTTCTTCGCACACTCACCGCCTTCTATTAGTTTTCCACTGAGTGTTTCACATGGAGACCGATCACACGCGGTTCACATGGATGGGTATTGTGCATTAAAATATAGTACTTATATAATATAACAATGTAATACAATTTACTGGTTAGCATTGAAGACTCTTTAATACTGTGAGATCACATGTGACAACTAGGCATTCCTCCGGCGGTTCATTTTCGGATTCTTTGAATTTATTCAGCATGCTTCAAGGGTTTGGCGTGCTGAAGTTCTCGATTTCTGTGCGAGGATCGTAACTTCTACTTCAAAATCTTCTCCGTTATGTCGCTGTGTCCAGTACGCGCCTAGTGGAGTATCTGGCTTAACCTTAAGGTTCTCGGCTAACTGTCCCATTATGCAGACGCAGAAAGGTCTACCCGTCTCGCCAATGTGTTCGCCTCCGATCACGCTTTACAAGAGATAGGATGAACTGTATCCGAACTCAATCAATCACCGTCTATACCGTTACGGCGTATTATGTAATTTTGCGTTGTGCACAGACGATCTCACTGACCGCTACGAACTAGCTGGCTTCTTAGAGTGCTTGGCAGTATTTCAGTCATTGTTGTCGAATTATCTAGAAACCCTTCTTAGGCAACGTTTTATAGCTGCACTTATTTCTTTCAAAATGAAATGCAAGGCAAATGAGACCTCATAGCCTGAACTGTCGTTCGGGGCCTACATTTTTCTATAAGCCTATCCAGGGTAGCTATGTTTTCGTAGCCATTGGAAATAGCTATCGTGGCTCCAATTTCAGGGATTCTTCCTTCATTGTTCTTACTGTGCACACACTAGTGGATGTTCGAAATATGTTTCTGGCAAGCGCTCTTTTTGTGTGTGAAGGGTTAAATTATGGATAATGGACGCGCATGTTTTTGTTACTTGGTTTTCGGCACCACTTAATGATGTGGCCGTTTTCGGATAGCTTAATTTGAACGTTCAGAAGTGGAAGCCGGTTTCCATTCTGTTCCTCTCGAGTGAATTTTACGTACTCTGACTTCTCATCCAATAGTTCAAAGCATTTGCCGCCTTCTGTTCTGTGAAGCACACGACAAAGCAATCATCTGTAAATGTGCACTAGAGTGATGGGCGTAGATCGATTACTAGAGCTTCTACTTCAGAGATCAATGCAATGGCAAGGCTTGGAGTCAGTCGCTGTCCTGTTGCCAATCCTCTTGATAAATGCTTCCTCGACCGTCTAAAGACTGAGTGATTTAGTTAGTGTTTTATGAGGGCCATGAGCTGCTGAGTCAACAAACCGTACATTTTAATCGATTCTTCGTGTTGTGTAAGAATCTTGGATGGCTTGCATAGCTGAGTCATCGGACCGATTTGTTTGTATAAAAGATATCGGGGTTTTTCTGTTGTGGTTATCGAGGTGTTTGGTTGACTGGATCATAGCAAGCATTACCTTTCCAGGCTCTGAAGAGTGTGGAATCTGCCGAATCGGTAGCTCTTGTGAATAAATAGTTTGTAATAACATTCTCGTGCCTGCTTATCAAGAAAATATCGAGTTATAAATCTTTTAAGAGGCGATATGACGACGCCCATTCTGTCTGGCATGAGGTCATCCGTCTGTTGTGGTCATCATCACAAGGCAAGCCTTGTCCTCGTATCCCTTAATTCTCTTGTCCCTTTGCCAAACAATGCGATCAGCGTGTTGTAACTTTTATTTGCCGCATGTTTTTTCTCATCACAAGGTATAATGTGAACTATAACCACACTAATGCTGATGTATGAGCAAAATCCGGAACCTCACGTGCGCTTCGGGCCCGTGATTACCCCTGCTAGTGCTCAATGCACCAACGCTGGCCTTAAGTTTGCCTTCTCTAAGCCAGTTTCTTTGATATGCACACTTTCTAGAATATATTTAATTAGAATCATTTGGTTTTTTTCGCCTTGACTTCTACGATTCTCTGCTTTTTCCAGTCACAATTCTCACGTCATCTGTTTACGTCACACGACTAGTCTGAACACGTCCCTCCCGTAACAGGCAAGGTCTCTTGGATGTTTTTGGCGGCTCGCCAAAGGACACACGCCCCTCCCACGGCACTTCTGATTCTGATTATCGATTTTTCATCGATCATTCTGCCTTTTGTTTCTCTAGTGAGTGCTGCTTACTGATTATTTCATATCTTTCTCGTCGAATACTTCTGACATATTCATTTTGTTCTACAAAATTCGTTGAGCGCTTTGGGCATGAATGAGACGACAAGTCTACGACTTGAACGATTTTCTTTCAGATTCGTTTCGTAATCCCTAAAGTTTAACACCTTTATTCGTGCGTTATTGGGGTATATAAGTATAGTAGTGCTAGTGAAAATGCTGGAGAAGAAGTTGTCAGCCCATTGTTTCCTTTACGCACTCTACAAAAGCCCGAGGTCCGCTTTCTGGCTTTTTAAAATTCTAGTGGATCAACTTCAACGCTACTGAACAAATGACCAGTAAAACCATCAAGATGTCGACTTTTAAGAGACGCGTGCTGATCATCTACCTATTGTGGAGGTCCAGAGAAAATTCCCAGGAATGCGGAACAATCGTTCAACCAGTTGCTCCGCATTCCTTGAAGGTTTTCATTAGCCACTCACAAGTTTTATTATTTTTACTTAGTTTATTTTATTTGATCCGTCTTCAAATGTGCCGTGCGGTCCTAGCACTTCTCACATCAAATTCGTTTCCTCGCATCCATCGTCCACAAAGGACTTCCAAGTTTCTACGTGTGGCTTCGGTTGCTGCTTGAGGATTTTCATTTCATCTTCAATGTCGTAGAATGGTGGAGCGATTCTCCCTGAAGTCCTGAGATTGCCGAGCTGGAGCGTTCCCAATTGGAATGCAGATTAGTTGCTTTCCCAGATACGTCCGATACCAAATTCCCGGCCCTGGAGGGATAAGAGGCTTGTTTGGGCCGGAGCGGAGTCAAAAAAGCACCATCCTCGTGATAACAGACATCACTACCACTGTGCTATCCGTCCATCCTCTTATAAATTATTTCAGCAATCCTCACAACTTTTAAAAAAGGTTTTTATTGATTATTATCTCGTAAATTACCTTACAAAAACCTTGCAATTAATTCGTCTTGTGTTGTCGTCAGTAGTCATTATCGCTAGTACATCTGTGCTTTTTTCCTTTCCATTTTCCTGTTTTTGACGTGTGATTACTGTAAAATCCACATCATTCGTAGATTTTCATTAGCGATTTGATATATTCCCAAGGTTCCAAACCACAGTTGAGTTCTACTCATCAAAATTGATTTTCAAGAATCCAATTAGGTTCGACCTCACGTGATCTGCAGATGGACTTCAACTGTCCTATTCGGTTCATTTTTTCCACATCGAGGCCCGCAGAAGCGGCTGAATTCGTGAATCGATTCGTCTTCAATTTGAGGATTAGTCATCTTCAATTTTCAATGGCATGTCGATTGACGGATGAACGCCCTTTTCTCTTGACTTCTTGAAATATATGTGGTAGAGTGTTCTCATGCAATTACCGTTCCCTATGGATCGAGCGGAAGTTCGCCTTGTCTTTGCAACCATTATGAAACCGGATTCGCTGTAATATTGTGTAGTTGTCGAAACATAGACGTTTACAAAACTCTGGACCGCAGGTGTCTGCGGTGGGGAACGAACGCGCTATTACCGTTTCCGGGAGCTAAAGCGTTCACCACCACACCATGCGGATCCTTCGTTTCACCTGTATCTCAGCTAGTAGTTCTATCGATCAGTACCATCAGAAATCAACTAGGTTTTCCGTTCAAACTCTCAGTTTATCTTTGATTGCTCATAGTGCAACCGCTTTGATAATCTGATTACATTTCTCACTTGTCCCTTCCTAAAGAATCCTATTCTTTACAGTCTGATAGCGCTTTGAATAACGTCGTTTTCTGTTCAGTGTAAGTACAAGGAGTAACATTGATGTGTTCGTTAGTGTCAAGAGTGTTTTCGACGCGAGGTGGGCAAATTGGTACCAGACTTGTCTGGGAGGATAGCAGCACTGGTTCGATACAGCGGTAGGCCACGGTGAGTCATTGTAAAGACCAGATATGCATTCAATCAGCTCCAGACGGTGTTTAATGAAGTCGAATGCATGGCGCCTCGCAGGGATTGATGAACGCCGAGAGCTTTATCCTTTTTTATGCTTTTATGGTCGATGTGAATATTTCATTGGTATACGATAACCGCCACGCAACGTCTTTACAAAAAGCATATGTGTTTGGTAATATTTATGCTACAATAACTTTTGTTATATACTTTACTTTTATTGCAATTCTATGCGAAACTTCCATATTTGTTGTCAGCGATGTGAGCGATTCTAATATACTAGTGGGGACTTCAGAGTCCGAATCAAAAACCCGCTCGCGATCGGTTCAATACCTGTGTAATTTGCCTTCCACACTTTCATGTGAGAAGAAGATTCCCATTAAAATGAAACTCGATCTGATTCTCTGCGGTTTTCGAACATTTTCTTTTCATCTGATGTCCCTTCAATTTTCGTTGGTTTCATTCTCCTATTACCCACCCAAAGGGCGCGTGTGGCGCAGTGGTCGGAGGCACCTTGCAATACACACGTGGAATCGATCCCAGCGCTCATGGCCCAACAAGCTTTCTATCCATCCAGGGTCGGAAAATTGGTACTAAACTTATCTGGGGGGGGGGGGGGGGGGGGGGGGGGGGGGTAGCAGCACTGGCTCGATACATCGGTATGCCACCGCGATTCATTGTAGAGGCCAGATATGCATTCAATCACCACACGATGGTTAATGAAGACGAATGCATGGCGCATCCCTCAGGAATTGATCAACACCGAGAGCTCTATCCTTTTTATCCTTTATTATCTGCCCGAGTTATTCTAGCGAACTCCTTTGTTGTTTCGACTGTAACGTTGACAACATCACTAAGATATGCATTATGAAGTTGAAGAATCGGAAAGTCCTTCTTCTTCAGACCTCCTCAGATTAACGCAAGGTATTCTGTTTCTATTCTTCTCTTTCGTTTTCATCCCTTTTTTTGTAGGCAGATGTCGAAATATTAAACGAAGGAAATGTCCAGTCTCCTGTTTATGTTAACATAAAAAAAGTATGAGCGAACACGGAAAGATTTAAACGAAATGGTATTTATAGCGATAGTCGGATTTATAAGGGAAATAAAGTATATTAGGTCCTGATTATTCTTGCCCTTATCACGAAGTGATAGTCCTATTGCTGACAGACCTACGTTACCATTCGTCGTACCATTATTGTGACTTCGGAAGTTTGGCTTGATTTAAGTGTTTTAGTAGGTCCTTCGACTTTCATTTAACTAAACTGTGAACCATTGAAGGTACTCAGTCCTCTCGTCAGTAGTGAATGATTGAATTCTCAAGCGTAACGTGTTGAACGCCGTGAAAAGGACAGGTTTTGAACTCATGGGGACCTTGGATGACTTGCTTGAACGACTTTTTGTTGGTTTCTCAGTCGAAATAAAATAATGCTCACTTTTAGTAAAGGGTAAGCCACGTTGTGCATTTGCACGGACATTCATAAATTGATTATGTGAATCGACATGGATAAACACATCAGAACGGAAGAGTTCCTCCAATAAGTCCATCTACGGCTTCTACGATTACTTATGGTAGGCGTCTAATCTGCTATAACCATCATTCAAGGACATCTCGTATCTCATCAAGCAGATGTTCGAAGAATACAATAGGATGAATGACAGCAGAGTCACAAGAACATTTGGTTCTTACTAGAGTATCATTAGCATTGATTACGGTTTTTCAGTAGTATTATAAAAAGATAAAGATAAAGCTCTCGGCGTTGATGAATCCCTGAAGGATGCGCCATGCATTCGACTTCATTAAGCATCGCTTGGAGGTGATTGAATGCATATCTGGCCTTTACAATGACTCGCGGTGGCCTACCGATGTATCGAGCCAGTGCTGCTGTCCTCCCAGATAAGTTTGGTATCAATTTGCCGTTCCCGGAGGTATGGAAGGCTTGGCGGGCATGGGGGCTAGGGTCGATTCCACGTGTGTGTTGCAGGGCGCCTCCGACCACGTCCCCACACGCGCCCTATCAGTACTATTATCTACGCTAAAATATTTGAAGTAAAAAATCGGCCGAAGAACTCGAAGTTGAAAATATTTACTTAATCTTACAGGTGATTATGATTATAAGCTAAGCCATGTGAAATGTGGCGATTTATTCTACTTCATACTGTAGCTCTCTCATGGTTTCTAGTTCTCACTTATCTTACGATAGCGCTATTCGTTTCAGTTTAAAGTGTCACAGCCTCTTCGCGATACATAAGGGAGCAGTTATTTCATCGCATAGCTTCCCATATGACATATTTCATGATGTTTTCTTCTTCTCTTAGAAAATATGTCAACTTCATTTTTAACCTGGATAGCCTCTGGATAGAGATCATTTTTGCTGTTTCATCGGGGCTCTATGACATTACGTTGTTCCGCAAATGGATTTCGTAATTGTGTTTGATAGTGTAATGTTTGGACGCAACATGTCTGTTGTCTGGTCGGTTGAAAAGTAGGTAGATATTCATCATTGTTGACGACGAAATGAGAAAGGACTACGAATAAGAAAATGTGTAAGCCTACTTTTCTTCTCAAGTGACTTTCGAACACCAAGTCGATTCGTTCTACTATACCTTGCCGTGGGATCATCATCCATGTCTTATCACTATCGGTATCTTCTCATGACCTTACAACTTTTCATTTCATTGTTTTGAGCAAATCCGGGAGTTTTAGGCTGTTATCAGTTGTTAGCGGATGCCAGACGGAGGACGAACTCTGTGGTTGTTTACCTCTTAAACTAACTCATTTAACTGGACTCAGTCAATGTCCCAGTGGTCCGACTCAATCATTACACTATTCAGACAAACGCCGCATTCGTTGTCCATGTGGTAGGCTCTAGTTAATTGTAATCATTGAAGACAGTCGCCGTAGTTCTTCAACTTTCATGCATTTTCTGCTTGTTTTCTTTTTTTTTTACTACTTGTTAGATACGTACAACAGTGGCAGTAATCGTGAAATCTTCTTTTTTCGACGGCTAATCTCTTGTTGTGTGAAAGCTAGGCAGTCTACTCTCATTGTTGATCAAGCCATCATGTGGTTATGACGTTCGATTTGTTTACTCCCTAACAGAGCTACTATAGTTCATCGTCCTGGTACTGAGGCGTTGTAACACGAGAGTTAACGATTATTTTTCTTTTGCTTTTTAGTGTGGCTTTTAGACAAATGTCTACGAAGGAAAAAGGTATTATGACGTCACGGAATTCTGAACACGACTGCCATGTGAAGTTTAAGGAAGACGTAAAAACGGATTCGAAGCCTCGAACGGAGCCTCCAGAACCCGCACCCTCACAGGTATAACTATATAATCAATTATATTGTGGGAACGGAATAGATTTGAACAAGTAAAGTTAGCTTCGGTATTTTATTACATGAGAATGGTAAGAAATTAAAGGGGAGGATAACGGAAATGGAAATGGAAAAAAGCGGAGATGGCTGTGGCAACTTGATAGCACAACCTATAGTGCACATAGATAGGAACCCTTACTGTTAGGTTAAAGCAAGTGGTAAAGGAATTATTTCTTGGGTAAAAGTACCGTTTATAAATACGACACTAATATTTTTAATTCGAAGACCCGACGATGTTTCTCGAAAAGAGAACGAAATATCGAAATGAGCTATGGTTTACAACCCTTAAAATTTAAAAATTCTTCTTGAAGTAATATTTCGAAACCGACCTTCCCTAAACCTCGGTGTGACTAATCAATATGTATTCTTTCTTGATAAGCTTGCACGAGGTTGATAAATATATTTGTTTTCGGCTAACGTTTCGACGTCTGCAGACCGACCTCTGCACGATGTGCGCAATGATGTATGTCCGGAAGAAATACAAGTTGTTACCACCGGACATGGTCATTATATATCCACCATCAGCATCGTGTATAAAAGGGCATCACTGAGTGAGGATGCCTCATTCGAGAAGATGGCTCACTGAGGAAGATCTGGCTCGACACGAAGGCGAAGACGCAACGTCGAGGCGAACAACAAACATGGAGCATCGACTCGGATCACCGGCTCTGAGGAAGGCGAAGACGTCGAAACGTTAGCCGAAAATAAATATATTTATCAACCTCGTGCAAGTTTATCAAGAAAGAATACATCTTCTTGAAGTCTTCCTCGGACTTCATTATTAACAGTTCCGACTGAGGGTCATCGGATGGAGATTTTTGATGGGAGAGATTTTTCCGGACTATATTTGTATTATGTGATATACAACCGCATTCGTGCTGAGAACATGAGACTCCCGAAAGACTGAGCGCGGATTCGAATTTGGCCTGGGGTCTGATTTTTGCAGATCTGCCAGCAACATTGTAGTTGTATTTCACATAATATCCTGCCGTAAAGATTTTATAGGTTGTAAATAAAAAATTAAGCACTGTGTATTTATATTGTCTCCTCAAGATATCCATACCACCACCGCCGTTACCGTGTCAAGTTAAAGACGAGATCGAATTGTTACGGGCCGGTCTTCTTAATAAACATGGAGATCACTTGAAGCGTGCGAAAAAGTAGAGACGATTCACTTCATCACCTTATTTTTGTAATTGTTCCGATCGAAAAGTACTCACTTTTTTGTCCTTTCTGTTTATGATTAATCCGCTTTCTTCAGTTTCATTCCACATATCACTCACTTCGTAGATCTTAGATCAGCTTGGAGTGAATTCGATTTCAGATTTATCGATTGCTTATCGTGTGAAACGTATTCAATACTGGAAATATCGATTTCTTATCATTCGATGTCGCTTACATTGTTGTAGGTATAACGATAATTTGTTTGTATTGATAATGTTTTCTTCTTTCTTTCATGTCATTCACGACATCTATGATCACCTTAGCTCGAACAAAGCGCTTTGTAATGTTCAGTGTTGCGAGTGGTGGAAATGGCGTGAGTGATGAAATTTTGAAACTGTGAACGAAAAATTCGAAATATTGAGATATTTTCAATGTTAAGATATTTGTTCTAGGGGCGGATAGCACAGTGGTGGTGATGCTTGTCATCACGAGTATGGTGCTAGTTCGACTCCGGCCCGGGCCAAGCAAGCATGTCATCCTCCGAGGTCGGGAGGTTGCTACCGGACTTGTTTGGGGAAAAAAATCACTCTCTGCAATGCGTTTGTTTGCGAACGCTTGAGCCCAGCTGTCTCAGGATTCCAGGGAGAACTGCACCACCAGTATTTTACGGCATTCAAGATGAAGTGAAAATTTTCTAGCAGCAACTGAAACCACACGTGAAAACTTGGAAGATCTTCGTGGACAACGGATGCGAGGAAATGAATCGAATGTGAGAGGTGCTGGGATCCGCACAGTAAACGTGAAGATGGGATATATAAAGGTGAAATAGAAAAAAAGATGTGTTTAATGTCTAATTTTAATACTCAAACTGATAAATATGGAAACCAATACACTTTGCCCAGTGCGTTATGAGCTTAGATGTTTAAATTTCGTAAACGCCCGGATTATTGGATTCGAAGAAAACGTCGAAGGCTTTTTTTAGAATGCCTACTAGCGGTTCGCCAATCTCTCACGTTCCTTCGCAAAAGATTTCCCCAGAGGCGTCAGGTAATGACACGCTGGTCCTATATCTCAATAAAGACTGATCTAAAAGATAAGGAGAAGGAGTAAGAGCTTAGTTCTTCAACCAGTTCAGTTTCTCCACATTCACATATGGAAGGAACTGTTGTGTACGAGAATGGGTTCATTCCTTTTGATAAGTGATGGTCACAGGATTTGAAGTTCTTCCTGTATTTTGTTGAATTCGTAACAGTACTACTTTTCTGTGATGTATGATCGTTCCACTATCTAATACTCAAGGAAAAATCTTACTTAGGAATAAATCATCAGCATTTTTAATCGGTACCTTCTTAGCTTGTTAAACTACCTTCTCATACTGTTAGGTTGACCAACCTCGTATTAGCTCAACGATCCAAGAACGTAAATTATCAACGTCTAGGAAAAAATCTGGTTTTTATGGCACCCAAATATGATTTCATGGATGAAAAGTTGTATCGAATATGTCAAAAAATGGCATGAACTTCTATACTTGATACTTGAATCGCCCGTCCTTACTGGTTGTGCGGGCCCCAGCATAATCTCCATTTTCGGAGATTTGCTGGTTAAGCCATTGTACTTCCCTGGAATCCCGAGGTCAACCTGGCCAATGTCTGCTCCAGATTTTCACCACCACAGCGAGCTGGCGCCCTTGTAGATCAGAAAGATTTTCGACCATGTGACTTTGATGTCAGGACGGTGGTGGATCCCGGTAATGGTTGTAGAAACTTTCGCGGCATCCTGAACTGAATAACTCGACAACTTTCAGCTACGTCTGTCATAATAGCAGATCCTTTGGTAATTTATTCACCATATAAAGTAGAATCTCCAATTTTAATGTGCGAGCTACATATCAAAAATCCGTTTATGGCTAAGAATCGTGTGGAATTTTTGTGGCGACCTCTTCAGCTTGATGATATTTCGATTGGACAAATTCGAAGCAGCGGAGAGAAAAAACCTCGGCAAACAGTTAGGGGTCGTAAACGTTCGTGAACTCTAGAATAAACAGTATTCAGGTACGGCTATACAGGCCGAGAGGGTTCAATTTCGATTATCGCCTTTGTGACTGACTTCATGCCCAATGTTTACCACCTGCCTAGAGAGCGATTTTCTCAGTTGCTGGAAAGTTTTCTGTTAGCTGGTCTCTTTCTTGTTCACTTGTTCCTGTTGTTGCTGCTGTTGTTGTTGCTGTTGCTGTTGTTGTTGCTATAGCTGATGGTGTGGTGTAGCTAGTTCCTCGGAAGTGAAACTCCACAGTTGAACTCATCGCCACTCTGCATGTCTGATCTTGCTTGTTTGATTGCCACTCTCGATGTCTAGTCCTGGCTGTTCGAACACTTGTCAACGTGACCGTTGAGTTTATTTAAGAGAATTTAAATAGTTTCGTATGAACGTATAAATATGATGTATGATGTGGTCTCAATATCATCTCTTGCTTCTTAACTTTGCAGTTTTGCACCATGGACAAATGAGAAACCGCTTGACGTTGAGCAATTACCTCGGTGTGCATCATGCATTCGACTCCATTCGTAACACCGTAAATTTATTTTGAGGTCTAGGCTGCCTATTCAGAGATACGTTGGGTCATTCCAATACATCAGCGTTCTTCCAGACAGGTTTCATAGCAATTTGCCTACACCAGAAAGATAGAGAGCTTGGATTGCACGTAGCATTAATTGAACCAAAAACGACGTGTATAGTGGAAGGCACCTAACGACGAATCAGGTTTTCTATTGCGCTTTACGAAACAGAAAGGGATGTCCGTATGCAAACAGTCATAGTGTTTCCAGACATTTCAGAAATTACCAGGGCCGACTTTCTTTTAACTACGGCATTGATCAAAACACAGTTTTTTTTATGAGCAAGCAAGAGGTTGTTAATAAAAAAGATAAAGGATAGAGGTTCCGGCATTGATCAACTCTTGAGGGATGCGCCATGTTCATTAAGCATCGTTAGAGGTGATTGAACGCATATTTGGCCTTTACAATGACTCGCGGTGGCCTACCGATGTATCGAGCCAGTGCTGCCATCCTTCCAGATAGGTCTGGTACCATTTTGCTGACCCCGGAAGGGTGGAAAGCTTGGGAGTTTGGGGCGCAGGATCGATCCCATGTGTATTGCAAGGCGCGCCTATAACCACTGAGCTACCTGCGTCCGTGTGCTTAAGTCCTACAGCTATTAGTGGAGACCGGCAAAGAACCCTACATGAGTGAGAACAGCAAAACCGCCGAAATGTCAGTCATCCAGTATTCTATTGAAGAAATCTCGCTACTAACACTTCTCTTGTTTCCTAATCAAGAAAAAAAATGTATTACACCAAGAACTGGTTTGATTGAAATTTAAAAAGGAAAGATTGCCGCCGCATTTATGTTGTACTAGAGGACTTCCAGGTGCCAGAAGTGGGAATATTTAGCATTCATGCTCATACCTTGCACAAATCATGCAAGTGCTGAAGTTGCACTTATAAGAATGAATGCGAGATAGGATACCGACGATTCATCTAATTTCTTATTTGAAATCTCAAAGATTACTGTAATGGACTCATTAGAACAATTGCAGCGATGCTGTTTTCAAAAAAGCGCTGGTAATTTTTCTTTAATAGCCATAGTATGTGAGCATTTGAGAACTTAGGAAACTGCTAAAAAATACGACCACAACGATGATGAGATATTCGCAAAGCAGGTACTCTGGGCAGACCGAACTGCAATTACCCTTTCCAGGGGCTCGCGTATTACACACTGCACCACTGAGGCGCTTGCTCTGCGCTTCTTCCAGCTAGTTTTCTACCTAATGCTGCCATCAGCAGTCACTTGTCGGCAGGATTGTTCTGAGGAGCACAAATCGGCATAGGAACCAGTTAAGCTAAGGCTGTAGTCTAAATCACAATGTTAACTTTTTATTTGCTGCCTACCATAATTTTTACAACAGAGTATGATGTGAAATACAACCACAACGATACTGAGATATTCGCAAAACTTGGATCGAGTGCCAGATCGAACCACGATTACCCTTTCCGGGGTCTAAGTAATATAGAATAATAATGAAATAACAAATAAAAGCAAATAAGTAGAAACAAAACAATAAAAGATGTCTCAAAACCGATTTTCATTAAACTTCGGCAAAAAATCAATACCTTCCTCGATTATTAAGCTAACGCTAGGTTCATGAAGACGATTCATTTGGCTAATCTCCGCCTTCTTTAGGGCCGGATTGATCCGGGCCGATGGGACAACGAACACCCATATTGCCGGCGCGACCACCTATGGGCCACCGACTCGGATCACTTTGGCTCTAATCCTAACGAAGACTTCGAAACGTTAGCGGAATAAATTTTTTCAGGTATTGATAGGTGATAGTTTGCATTGATTAAAGGGTTAACATTATTTTGCTCGGATATGTTTTCTTTACTCTAATTGTCTTATATTTACTTCGTATTTTTGTTGAGCAAACGCGAGGTGTTACTATTCTTTGTTCACGATTAAGCTGACGTTTCGGCGGATTTCGCCTTCTTCAGAGCCACATTATACTTCCACATGATTTCTGTGCGGTTGGTCTCTACGTGACATACTTGGTGGAAACCTCATAGAAAGCGGCTCTGAAGAAGGCGAAATCCGCCGAAACGTCAGCTTAATCGTGAACAAAGAATAGTAACACCTCGCATTTGCTCAACAAAAATACGAAGAAAATCACTTGATCAATGCCGAGGTTAATAGAAAGTCGGTCGTGTCTTATATTTACTTTGATGCTGAAATATTTGCAAAACTCCGGACCGCAGGTGTCTGCGGTGGGGAACGAACGCGTTATTGTTCTTTCCGGGGAGTAACGCGTTCACCACCACACCATGCGCGTCCTTCGTTTGGTGTTGTTGTTGTTGTTGCTCAACAAAAACATGTACCAAACTACTATAATGCATTATAGTAGCTACATTTCGCAAAATACCCTACCGTTAAGAAGAATGGGCAGTAAATAAAACGCGTAAGACCGACTTTCCACAAACCTCGGCATAGATAGTTGACATATTTATTTATATGATCTTATAAACCGATCTTCTTAAGCTTACGGCTTAGGCTTAAGAAGATCAGTTTATAAGATCACATAAATAAATATAATAAGTGAAAATTGTCATTATAACTACAGCCTCAGATCAACTGGGTTCGTTGCCGATTCGGGCTCCCAGATCAATCCCGCTGACGGGTAATAGCTGATGGCAGAGATCGACAGAAGTAGCTGAGAGACGGGCGAAACGAAGGACGCGCATGGTGTGGTGGTGAACGCGGTACTCCACGGAAAGGACAATACCGCTTTCGTTCCACACCGCAGACACCTGCGGCCCGGAGTTTTGCAAATATCTCAGCATCATTGGAGTTATATTTCATAAAATACTCTGCCGTTAAAAAGAATAGGCAGTAAATAAAAAGGTTACGATTATTTTATATTTGTTTGTTTGATTTTAATAGGAGCTTCTCTTCGTGTACTATGCGGATGCCAGCACTTATATTCGATTCGCTTCCTCGTGCTTATCACCTGAAAAGGTCTTTGCACTTTTCGTGTGTGGGTTCGGTTGGTGCTTACAGATCACCGTTTTTATTAACGTCGCTCAATGTTGATCGAGTCGATTTCTCTGGAGTTCTGGGATAACCAGATTAGACCGCTCCCACTTGGAATGAGGGAGCGAACTGCTATGATACCAACTTTCCGGCGCCGGAACAAAGAAAGACATGGTGAGTTTGAGCTGTGCTCGAATCAGCACCTTATTCGTGGTGAAACGTTTCACTACCACTGCACTAACCGCCCCCTTGATAATTTTTCATGAATTCAAACTTTTAAAATCATTGAAAAGTTTAGAAGAGAGCTTCAAATTACCAAACAGCAAACCTTCGCAACCCACTTGTGAATGCCGCAGTGTATGTGTTGAATGAATTCGTGCTTTCTCAATTGCTTCACTACTTGAGAGATGAGGGCGTCGATGAAAAAAAATGGGAATAAAAAGCAGTCCATTCGCTTCAAAAGCCCACAGTTTCATCGGTTTAGAAAGACAAAATTTCGAAGTGCTTTTCTAATGACAGAAGTCTAAGTTATTCAGTGTTGCCCATGCACTAGAATCAATGCATGTTTGCACGAAGGCGCTTCACAAATAATTTTGATTCCAATTTCCTTACCCCATGGGCTGAGAGTCCTGGTTGTTGTGCTGCTTATTGAAGGACATAAATACCAGTGAGGTAACATCGTCCCATGGTGTCGTGAAACAGATTTCAACTAGAGCATTGGTTCTTAGAAATATTTACCGAGAAAAAAAATCGAATAATATTAAACATATAACGCCGAAGTAACGAATGAGTGAACGATAAGTATTGGATATATAAGAGCTACCAAAAAAAAAGACAAAGCTCTCGACATTGGGTCAATGTCTGAGGGATTAGCTATGCATTCGACTTAATTAAGCATCATTGGAGGTGATTGAATATATATTAAATATTTCGCCCTTGGCCACAATTGAATGTGAATTAGACAAGGTAATCTCAAAACCTTCTAATGTTAACTGATAAAATTCAACATCAGCTAAGACATGTTGAAAGGCTTAGTTCAAATTCGCTCATATGTGAATTGAAATCAATTCATACAATACAAGAACTCCTGTAAAGATAACATAGTATTCTTTTTTTACTTATAAGACTCGTCTGCATATGTTGTGCGGATCCCAGAGTTTTTTATTCGGGTTGTTGTCTTACCTCCGTCATCCACGATACTTTCGGGTTTTGCGTGTGAGTTTGCGTGACGCTTGAGAATTTCATTTTTTTCAAGAACGACATTGAATGCTGCTGGATTTGAGACTCGCTGGAATTCTGCAATAGCTATACGAGAGCTTTTCAAGCTCGTAACCGCAAAAATTCCAGGCCTTTGTGAATTAATGTGAACTTTTGCGAGACAAATCTGGAGCAAATTTGGCGAGTTAGAGGAGATATTTTGGTTAAGGCGGAATTAACCACTTAACGATGCGTGCATTCCACATCATCTCTAACACAACGGCGCCGAATAGGAGGGAGAAGTGAGGCATTGAAGATCACAGAGCGTCTTAAGGTAGAAAACTGTATGTGTTTGCCTACACTGGATCGAGTATATATAGGGATATTATACGGTATATATATAAAGAGAGAGAGTATATACACATATATATATATTCATATATAGTGTAGGGATATCTGCTAGGAAATGTCAACGACCCACTCACCACATATATATATATATATATATATATATATATGTATTAACACTAGCTTAGAATGGCAGTCATTCCAGCAATGATACCTTGGAGATCCTCTTCGAAGTCGTTTTTACGTACATCGGGATCGACTTCATTTCTCTTGTGTGCCATGAACCTTCTCTCCTAGCATAACTAGTCACTACACAACATATGTTTCGACGTGTATCCGGGTATTCGCTGGAAATCTAATCTAAGAAAGCCAGAATATTGTTGAGACGACGAGTGTATTTTGAAGAAACATCGCTTGAGTGTCCTCTATATGTTCCGTAGTTTTTCGATGTTTCTGCATGCGAGTACTTAGTCTGCATGGCTTGTCATGGGTTGGGATCATGATTTTACAGGGAATTCTGCGATAACCCTACCATGGCGTTTCGAGGTTTTCACCATAGACAGACTCACGTCCTATTGGATTGTAGAGCTTACTACCTCGACATTGAACGTCTTCCTGTGCCGGCAAAGTTTCTCGCGATCACTCGTCAACTACTTTATGATAATGGGACAGATGTCGCTACCAGTGAACTACGTAAATACTGGCATCTATACGTTATTAAACTACCGGCTAAGTACCTCTTTTTGTTGTGAACACAATGTCACTTGGCAAACCAAACAATATCGAACACATTTCACAGTTTATGAAACAGAAATTTATTTATTTATCACATTGATCAATGAGTTACGTATCCTTGAAAAAAGAAGCTCTCGGAGTTGATCAATCCCTGACGGATGCGCCATGCATTCGACTTCATTAGACATGGTATGGAGGTGATTGAATGCATATTTGGCCTTTACAATGATTCGCGGTGGCCTGCCGATGTATCGAGCCAGTGCTGCTATCCTCCCAGACAAGTATGGTGGACAATTTGCCGAACCCGGAGGGATGGAAAGCTTGGTGGGTCATGGGCGTGGAGATCGATTCCATATTTGTGTTGCAGAGTGCTTCCGACCACTGCGCCACACGTTCCCTTCCCGTACTCTTAACGTATGCAAATGAGTTTTTTTAAATCAAAAGTCAGGTTTATAAATCAATTTCTCTGCTAACGGATACAAGTATACAAGAGTGGGTTTTAAATAACTGCAATAAACGGTACACTCCATAAATCAAAAGCGGTTCTCAACAAAATCCTAACCGACTTTTGCGTATCACCACATATCTGATTATTCTAACTCTTCAATTCATTGCTACAGCTCTCCGATACAAAGCTGGTCATGCGAAAAGATGAATGGTGGGAGCAATTCGAAAGCTTTTGTGTGAGTTCAGATTAGTGTTTTGTTCTGTTGGTTTCTAACTACAACGAAAACTCAGAATGAACACCTCAACAATTGGCTCTTCATCGTTCCATGAGGACTTTGACTCAGTAACAGCAAGTAGATATTAGGCTCTTAGTAAAAGGGAAGCCGAAGTTGAAGTACAGTAGAGGAAGTAGAAACACAGCAAAAGGTAAAAAATGATAAATTGCAAAGCCATCACATAAATGAATAAAAAACAACTGCGAAGATAAGCGCCAAGACGTTTAATAGCATGAGGATCTATGACAAGACATCGGTTGGTTCGAAATACAGACATTACCTAAAGTCAGTTGCAGCCTTTATAGGTTAGTATGAACCATTATAGGTTAGTATGAACCCCTAAGGGGTGCGTGTTGTGCAGTGGTCGGAGGCGCCCTGCAACAGACACGTGGAATGGATTCCTGTGCCCATGGCCCACCAAGCCTTCCAGCCCTCCGAGGCCGGCAAATGGGTACCAGACTTGTCTAGAAGGATAGCAGCACTGGCTCGATACAGCGGTAGGCCACTGCGAGTCATTGTAAAGGCCAGATATGCATTCAATCACCTACAAACGATTCTTAATGAAGTCGAATGCATGGCGCATCCCTCAAGGATTGATCAACGCCCAGAGCTTTATCCTTTCATTTTTGAGCTATTCCGTCACAGACTTTTGTTCTCTCCGAAATAATGACGATTAACGCCATTACTTTGCTCTTAGCTGGAGTTCCCAACGGATATATCGAATTCCTAAGTTGCTAAGATTTTTTTCTAAGTCTGTGATTTGCTGATGTAAAATGTTAATGAAATGGAAATATTCTCTGCTGGTGAATGTGAAGTGGAAATGCTCGAAGAGTTGAATGTTGGGAAGATCCCTAGAGAGTTGGCCACAACATGACGTTGACCATTGCTAGGAGTACAAGTGTTAATGTGGAATATGCATAAATAAGTATGTAAATATACAATTTAATAACACCCATGAGTTGAGTATCACTCTTATTGCGTAAATGCGACCAGTATTATACCTGAAAAATGCGGATACATTCGACTTCATCTCTGACATTGTAGAAATGGTTGGATACAAATCTGGCACATACAAGACTGCAGTTGTCTAGCGACGTGTCAGTTTAGTGTTTTTTTTATCATCGCAGACAAGCGTGGTACCAATTTATCGACTCGTGAGAGGCGGAGTACTTGGTGAGCCCGGGAAGTAGAATTGAACCAGCGACCGACGATGCACTGTATATTGTGGGACACCTGTAGCCGCTGCGCTATGCCCTATATGATTTATGTTGTAGTTAATGCAATCAAAAATCTCCTTAACCATGAACACTGCCGCTTTCTTAGCATTTCTGAACGAATTCACGCCCAAAGAAGCGTCAAAACCACTGAGTGGCCAAAATGAGGCTGTCCTTGTTAGATTGTTCCTGAAAGCCTTGAATTTTGTTCCTCTCGGATTTTTCTCAAAAGGCATTTCTTCAGATTGTTACTGTGACAGTTTACGTTGCTGAGATGATCATCTTTATGATTGGCATACTTCTATATCACCATTGCGTGTTTATGCCAAGAGTTCGACTAAAAATGTATAAGGTATCTCTTCTCACAATTCTTTGATTTCAATATTTTTATGGACAGCTGACAATTTACATTGAAAAATGGCACCTCTGGTCTCAGGCGTTTCGCTTTTTGTCATTATTGAAAGCAGCGGTTCGTTAATCGCGTCGTGCCTCTTCTGAGAAACAACATGGGATAAATCATCTAAAACGATAAGATCCGAAAGTGCATAAGTAGAAAGAAGATCTTGCCCTGATCGTGAACCGGCTAATGTTGAAGGATATGAGAGAAGAATATTTTGGATGTTATAGTAGACCATAATCATGAAAGCATGAGAAGAACGAATCATTTAAATTGCTTCAAGAATAGACCAAGTATCAACAGAAAAAAATCCAACATACTACTTGTGTTTTCGGTGATCAGTGTCTGCGGCAGGTACGGAGGCCTATGAGAAATATATACAAATGGATCGAATGCATTCGATCTGGAGGCAGTCTATGACAGACATAAACACGAATAAAATTCCAGTTGTTGACACCAGCAGAGGAAAATAAGATTCGAGTTGGCGACACCAAGAGAGCAAGGTGACCCTTGTTTCGCCTGTCTCTCAGCTAGTTCTATAGATCAATGCCATCAGCAGTCACCCGTCAACGGGATTTATCTGGGGAGCCAAAATCGTCAATGAACCCAGTTAAGCTGAGGATGTAGTTATAATCACATTTTTGGCTTGTAGTCATAATCACAATTTTAACCTATTATTTACTGCCTGCTCTTTAATGACAGGATATTGTTCTTCGTTTCTCCTATCACTTAGCTAGTTCTATCGATCACTACCATCAACAATCACCCATCAGTAGGATTGATCTGGGAAGCCGAAGGAGCCACATGGTGCGGTAGTGAAAGCGTTAGCTCTCGAAAGGGTAATAGCGCGTCCGTTCCCTACCGCAGACGTCTACGGTCCTAAATTTTGCAGATATCTCAGCATCATTGAAGTTGTGTTTGGCAACATGCCCTGCCATTAAAAAGAGTAGGCAGTAAATAATAAGTTGAAATTGTTATTACAACTACAGCCTCAGCTTAACTGGGTTGATTGCCAATTTGGGCTTCCCAGATCAATCCAGCTAACAGGTGATTGCTCATGCACTGATCGATAGAACTGGCCAAGAGACAGGCGAAAAGAAGGACCCGCATTCTGTGGTGGTGAATGCGTTAACCCCCAAAAGAGTAATAGCGCGTTCGTTCCCCACCACGGACACCTGCGGTCCGCAGTTTTGCGAATATATCAGCATCACTAAAGCGGTCACCATTAGAGTTTCATTTGTTCCAGTTGCATACCAGAGATGATCAGCGTCCTCCGTTTGTTCAAATAACCCGGACAGCACCAAATTTTTGACAAGATTAACTTTATTTCTACTGGTATTCAGAAAAAAAGTAATCACCGCTACTACTTCAAGCTCCGCCGTATGATGGGTTTTCTCTTAGCTGAGCGTCCAAGCTGGAAGCCTCAAGCTAATTCTTAACTTGAGTGATCATGGCCTATTAATGGACACTATTTTATATTACAGTTTCCCAACTATGATGAGCCATCAGTGCTGCGCTGTCAAGTAGTTGGACTAATTAGATACTCTCTAGGCCTAGTTCACAGAAACAACTGCGAAAAAGTAGTATGAGTATGCTCTAATTTTATTTATTTACTTTATTTTATACGGCCCATCTTTCACATCCACTGGCGCGAATCGGAGAACTTCTTGCGTTCGATTCATTTCTTCTCGTCCATCGAAGGACTTCCAACTTTTGCGTGTAGGTTCGAGCTCTGCTTGAGAGTTTTCCTTTCAACGTGCGTATCGTTGACTGCTGGTCGAGTCATTCTCGCTGGATTTCCGAGATAGCTGGGCTAGAGCGTTTCCAAATGGAATGCAGGGAGTGAACCTTTCACAGACAAAAACGGTATCAATTTCCCTGCCTCGGAAGAATGAAACGTTTGGGGAGGCGGAGCTGGCTCGAACTACTAGCGTGCGTTGTAAGAGCTATTTAAACCGGGTCTGATGTGATATGTCAAGGAGGCGATAAAAGGAGTTGAAGTAGAAAGAGTACAGGCGAAATGTATGGTAAAACAATAACTTTAACACTAGAGATCTTTAACAACGAACATTTTAACAACATTATCAGTTGAAAAACAAACTATTATTAAACGGTAATCATATAGACAACAATCGCTCTGTATAAAAGAGCGTCGTGGGTGTGTTCAGTTCATTCGAGATGTCCAACTGAGGGGGATCCGGTTCGATGCGAGACGAAGACGCTACACCGACAAGAGGGAACAATTGTGAACCATTGACAAGGATCGTCGGCTCTGACGAAGACGAAGACGTCGAAACGTTAGCCGAATAAGCATCTCTTGTCAACCTTGTGTAAGCTCAACAATGTAAACAAAAGAAATGTATAGTGTTCGTCAGGGATTTAAAGAATTGGCAAAAAGAGGCAAAGAATTGTGTGCGGTGCAGAATCAATGCTAAGCGAAAGAAGATAAATGTGAGGATGAGGTGGATATGTATTGTTCATGAAATGGCCGTAGCATGGACACGGAGTAACTCACGTATGAGGCGCGCTATCCGCATTTTATCTTTGAATTTTTTACATCCTTCTTAGAAGGATATTTCCTTCTCTTTCACTCTCAACACTTTTCTCCTAACATTTAATGAAATTGCAGAAAAATTTACAGAATAGCTACAAAATTCTTTAAGACGCATGTTTGAAAAGGTGTTTCCCTAAAATGATCCTTTAAAAGGTACCACAAGACGAAGCGTCACAGTCACTGCTAAGAATTTCCGGAATGCTTGGGGATGGAGTCGTTGATAAGACACAAAAGGCAAGTCGAATATGCTGTCTTCAGTCACATTGCAGATCGCTGATAAAGCACTATCGCTTTTCCGTCTGAAAAAATCGCGAATCAATTTTATCCGCTCTCACAAAATTCTCCCAAAAGAATGATATGGATGGAGGTTTTCTGGCCAGGATTTTCATCAGAAAGAACAGCGTGGATGCTGCTTAGCTGGTTATAGTGAGGTAGAAGAAGTGCCACAGTGCTACAACAGAATCAATATTCTTTCGTACCCTTTACTTCAGAGAATTCCTTGAAACTTTTCAGAATTTATAATTAGTGAGTTTTACGATTTTTGTATAGGCACGGGTGTGGTATTATTGACACCAAATTTTTTTGTTTCTCTTTTCTTCGTGGTCCTCACGGTGGTAGTGCGCAAGAACTAATAAGCTCAAAATCATTGGAAACTCTACGAATAAAGACAAATGTAAAAGTTATGGTTTTGAATTTTTGTTGTTCAGGAGGAATGGCCACAAACTGACACTGGAGATGTCGAAACATTACCTCGTATGGAAGATATGACGCAACCCGATGCCGACGTGGAAGATAAGACATTATTCTCAAATGTGAGCTAAGTAACACTTTCTGTGTACACACTACAATGAGAAAAAACTTCAAAAGAAAAGTATCTACGGGCTTTTTCATATTCACGCCACCGCTAGAACTTTAAGCGAGGGGGCGGATAACACACTGATAGTATGTTTATCATCATGAGAATGGTGTTAGTACGATTCCGCTCCGGCCCCACCGAGTCCCTCATCTCTTCGGGCTCGGCAAATTGGTACCGGATTTGTCTGGGAAAAAATCAGTTTCTGCAATCCAATTGGGAACGCTCCAGCCTGGCTATCTCAGGACTCTCGGGTAGAATTGCTCGACCAGAATTCTACGACATTCAAGATGAAATGGAATTCCGCAAGCAGGAACCGAAGCCACGCGTAGAAGTTGGAAGCTCTTTGTGGAAAATGGATGCCAGGAAACGAATAGAATGTGAGAAGTGCTGGTACCCGCGCAGTAGACGTGAAGTCGGGTCATATAAAAAAGATAAAAATAAAAACAACGAAACTTTTGCCTCCTTTTTGTCATTATGATGAGGGTCACTAGAAGTTTTAGTTAACGTCGGAAAGTTAGTTTTCGTAACTGAGTCAAAACTCAGCGCTTTTATCAAAAACAAAACAAAGTCGTTGCAACTTGATCTAATTCTGCATTTTTGGGATCGGTTAAATCCTTCGAGCACTTTTGACATTATATTGAAGACGGGCGCGTGTGGCGTGGTGGTCAGAGACGCCCTGCAACATACACGTGGAATCGATCCCCGTTCCCATGGCCTACCAGGCCTTCCATCCCTTCAGGATCGGCAACTTTGTACCACTTGTCTGGGAGGATGGCAGCACTGGCTCGATACAACGGCAGACCACAGCGAGTCATTGTAAAGGCTAGATATGCATTCAATCACCTACAAACGATGCTTAATGAAGTCGAAAATATGGCGTGTTCCTCAAGGATTGATCAGCGCCGAGAGCTTTATTCATTATCCTTTAAAGAGTTTTGGTTCTCAAGCAGCTGACTTCTACAAGATCTTCTTTTAAATCTATCTTTGTGGCGATGGCCTGCTAAAGATTATTTCCGGCCTTTTTTCGGATCTACGAGATCCACAAGCCAAGGCTGTCTAATGTTTCCTTGTTTCCGACTACATTTTTACCACATAGACGCTAGTTTAGCTGCCGCTTCTCCGTTAATTCAGCAGCCGTACCAACTTTCTAAACACTATTGATGTTTTTACTATCACTACTTGGATACTTGGATGGTCCGTTTCCACTCATTGTGCAGGTCTCAGCGTAATCTCCTCTATTCGGAGTTTTGCTGATTAAGCCATTGTGGTTCCCTGGAGTACCGAGGTCAACCTGGCCAAAGTCTGCCCCAGGTCGGCGCCGCCACAGGCAGTTGCCACCTTTGTGGATCAGAAGGTGATTTGCCACTATGCCACTAGTTCGATACCAGGACGGTGGTGCGTCTTGGTATTGGTTTGCTCTTATCTAGGCTTCCTTTTGGAAACGTCGAACTTCTTCACAGTTTGGGAGACCATGCCAAGGAGATGAGTCCCGTACATCGCAACCCGACACCCAGGAACACCTCCAAGCCACGATTTGGCGGTAAACCGCTGGGACGATTCGTATTTTTTAACAATTTAAACAGTTTTTCAGTGCTGACTTGAGTCTAGAATGGTGGAAAATACGATATATCATAGCCATGCTCACCACGAAATTACATTTTGTTCCTTATTTTCTAGAAATTGAACTCATTATGGGGCCACTAACAAGAAAACGAGGCATTGCTTGAAAGTCAGTCTTCACTTGAGTTTCGAGCGTTTTGCTTGACAAATGTTTTCTATTCGATTGGATTCATATTACTACATGCGAGGATTTAAACTCATTCACTTTCAGACATTTGAGCGAAGAAAGAAGTCGAAATCTCGGGAATTCTTGGAGCCGAGCACACCTCCTTCCAGCGCGCATGATGATTTGCGACAAATTTTCGACACCGGCATGGTTGCGGACAACATAAACAACACTATGGTGACAGTTTTCTTTAACTTCATAATTTTAGCTTAACTTTCTTTTTTTATCCTTCGTCTCACATCACAGCTGCTAGCAGGCTTTATTAATCCAAATAGAAGTTGATTATATCTGAACATCTTTTCCAACATGATTCTACTTGGTGCCAAATTTTACGGTTATTTGCTTCTTAAGCTCACGGATGTTCTGGCTTCACGATGAGCATTTGTTATGGAAGTTTTCGTTAACCAGTAAGTTGTTGTTAAGTTCTTGAGGAAGCGGTAGTCTATTGGCGGTCTTATGAGTACGTCAAATGAGACAGAGTTTCATATCCCCACACTTTCAGCTTTTATATGACGTTGTACAGAATCGACTTTTTTGGATAATAAACGAGACATTCATTGTACGAGTCGCGTTCCCGTCACTCGACGCACAAGTTTGATTTCATATGGCAAACTGGGTAGTTGAATTTCCCTCATTTTATTTTCAATGCCCACTTATTGGACACTTGAACGACCTCTCTTTACGAGTTGTGCTGACACCAGCACATTTTCCATTCATTTCTCTGCCTCGAAATCGTCGTTCATGATGGCGACTTTACCGATGTCCGGTGGTGGGTGCGAGCCTTATATTGTGATCTGTAAGACAACTTTAACTGAGACTACAGCTGACTTCAGTTACGAACACGTCGGCCTAACTTGTAGGTGGTCGTCCTAGAGGACGCAGGGATCCTCGTGGGGTCCACTCGTCAGTTCTTTTTGCCCATCTATCGTTTGTCCTTCTCATCATATGACCAGCCCATCTATGTTTCACTATCGATGGGTGTTCTACTGGATTTCGAAGGTAAGATGGAATTGAAAGGTCAAAGTTTCGCCTTTCGTACAGATGTTATGTGCACCGGTTATATTTCAAAAGATATCGTCTAAGCGCTCTGTGAGTAGTGCACAGTATTCCTGGTGTAGTTGAAGTACCAGCCAATGTTTTTGCTGCATAACAGAGCGCTGGGAGAACTATTGAATCAAGAGGAGGAGCGTGGGTTTTAGGGTCCTTTAGATGAGTCTTTGAGAGGCTCAAAGGGGCCCGCGTTGCTCTCTTTCTACTGCTTATTTCCTTCTTCATTCTCTGTTTCATGATTATTGAACGCCCAAGGTACATGTACGAGGTGGTCGCTGTAAACCAGGAAAGCAACCAATTTGATCTGTTCGCGTTCCCACCGTGAGCTTTCCATGGACAATATCTTTGCATTAAAATATCGCGGAACATAAACACAACAACAAAAGGTTATTTAAAAATGGAATGACAAAGCTTGAACAGAAAAAAAACCGAGGTATCGTTCAAAACAAGAGAACATAACCTAGTCTTCCGTACCTCATATACCTCGACAAGGAGTCAAAGTAGGAGAAAAAGAAAGCACAAAGACCAATTTTCCTCCTCAACTGCGTCATAAGCACTGTTGAAGCTTTGTTGTTCTATTCCTTAACACTTTTCTGGATACTGCGTCAGACAGTGATCAACCAATTGAATGCTATGAATGGTCCTTTCGTATGGAATCTCTTTCGTCCTTTTAGAAGATTCTAAATCTCAGTTTGAAGAGTACAGAAGAACCCACCGTACTAATGCTTCAATTTTACTAACGATGTCACCTTCGAGGCCATTGCCTGGCAGCATACGTAACCCTTAAACGGCATCTCATGAAAAAGGCCACGTTTTGTTCTAATAAGTATGTTAAACTGATGGAAATATACCAGCGACGAGCTACAAATCGAGACGGAAGTCGTAATTGAGACTGAAGCGCAGTTTTTAGAGATGCTGTAGAGAACATTCGGGCTAGTTGGATCGGCATCTCACTAAACCAACAAAGTCGAATAATTAGTATGAAACTAAGACACTCTGAGAGAAAGGCAAAACGAGAGTCTAACCGGTACACTAGGTAGCACTCGGAAAGGAGCGTTGCGAGTTCGAATCTAGCTTGAGGTCTCAACGTTACAAATGTCTCAACACTGTTGTGGTTACATTTCACAGACTACCTTGCAATAATGGAAAAGAAATATTAGGCAGCGAGCAGAAAGTTTCACGTAGTACCAAACTCATCTGGGAAGGTTGCTCTCCACTCGAAAGGTCTCCTTCCGGTGGTTTGGGCTTGGGAACGTCTTAGTACAGATATCACATGAGCTCAGAGTGAATCAACTCTACCAGCATTCAACGAAAGTCGTGGAGAAAAGAAAGTTGTAAGTGTGAATCGGACAAGAAGACTTTTGAGAAGGCGTGAGGTCATAGGAGTTATAGAAGATGCAGTACCATTACGAATCGTCTTTGAATTATCATAGCGGCTTGGATAGTTTATAGTGTTTAACCCTCTTGCGGAGAAGCCGGTTTTTTGAGAAATGTCGAAAATTTCTCAATCGATAGATTTTTAATAGTTTAGGACATTATAGATCCATAGAAGAGACTTTGCTCTATCGCAGTGATCGTGTATTTAATTTTTATGCAGTGCCTTTCAGATTTAAATACGTTTAGAAATAGAATTTAAAAAAATTGAAGATGAGGTTTAAAACATTTAAAATTCACAATGTAAGAGCGGCAGCTGAAACATAGACGGTACATTGGGAAACGTCTTCTTTTGCTGTTAGAAAGATACCATGTATTCACTTGCTTCCATTTTCGAAACCCTTGAGCCTTTGTGAGCCTTAAAGGGATAGGGGGAAATAAATATTTGTCGTGGGCTTCAGAAAAACAGAATCTCATAGTTTTAAAACCAGAGACTTTTATCCTGTCAGCAATGATTTGCAGGTTCTTATGATTTTGATCGAAACTAATAAAATTCACTATGGTCCAAGGTCTATTAATTTCAAGTTAAAAGCAGCCACTGTATTCGCATTCTATTCTCTCACTCATCACATAAGTGATTTTTCTGAGAGGAACTGTAATCGTCGGCTGTAAAAATCCTTTATTATGGAAATACCGACCAGTAATGGTGGTTTACTGCAAATAGCTCAAACGAGAAAGATTCAAGTGTTTTAAAAGCTTAGTTGAAGAAATAGAAAGATTTCGCAATGAATAGCTCAGAAGTAGACAGGGTAAAAACAAACAGCGCTGTTGTTATTTTCGAACATTTGAAGGTGACGGCTAAAAGAATGGCTGAAGGATGGACAACCCCACAGGTTCGAACTTTTTATCTTTTGACGATGCACTTGTTACAGTTATGATGACTTGTTCATCTATTGAGAAAAAGAGAATCTCATGTCATATATGAAAAGAGCTAGTGCTACATAAAAGTGGATTATCAGCTCCTTAATTGTTAGTTAGTCGAGTGAATGGAAAAGCTCTGCTGAGGATTTTTCCATTGCAGGAAGAATATTTTTTATTTACTGATCCTCTTTTTCAGTCTAGTTTGGAAAAAACAGCGTCAATGTTCAAAAAATCTTCCGAGTTTCCGCCAAAAAAGAAGTCGCACATACCACTCGAAAAGTAGGTCGAAAATACACTACAGGACTTGTTCATTTTACGAAATTGGCTAGTAGTTACCAGTCTGCGATGCACTTCCTTTACTTTTCTCTGAGCCAAGTTTTTGCATCATTTTGGTTGCATTTCGCATAGCACCCTGCCATGAAAAAAAAATAGGCAGTAAATATTTTTTTTTACTTTTTACTTGATCCGTCCTCACGTCTACTGCTGTGCGGATCCCAGCACCACTCACATTCGATTCGTTTTCTGGCATCCATTGTCCACGAAAAACTTCCAACTTTACACGTGGCTTCCGTTGCCGCTTGAGGATTTTCATTTCATCTTGAATATCGCAGAATGCTAACCGAGCCATTTTCCCTGGAGTTCTCAGATAACCGGGCTGGAGCGTTCCCAAATGGACTGCAGAGATTGATTTTTTCCCAGACAAGTCCGGTACCAATTTCCCAACCCCGGAGGGATGAGAGGCTCGATTGGCCTCGCGCGGGATCGAACTAGCACCATGACCGTAATGACGGACATCACTACCACTGTGATATCCGCCTTCTAGCATTAAATAATAGGTTGAAAATTGTGATTTCGACTGCTGCTCCAGCTTACACGTGTTCAGTGCTGATTTGTACTCTCCAGATCATTCCCGTTGACGATATAATTGCTGACGGCACCATTGAGGTAAAAAACTGAGGCAAAACAGTGGCATCGGTGGTGCAATGGTAAACATGTGAAACCACGGAAAGGGTAATCGCTGGTTTCATTCCGCCCTGGGGGTGAAGGAGGAGGGCGGGAATTTTGCTAATATCTCAGCATCATTGTGGTTGTACTTCACATAATATCATGGAAAAGAAAGATAGTGAAAAGATGGAGATTATTTGAACATTTCCAGGACCCAAAAGAGTTTCAAAAAAGCGAAGACAAAAAGGGCCCGTAAAAAGAGTCCTGAAGAATCTCCGAAGTCCTTTGTATTATATTAATGTAAAAAGTATTAAAGAGGACGTTTTAACAAAGGTTTTACAATAAACGCTAAGAAGTCCATTCCCAAATAATCCGTGTTGAGGAGGTTACATACTATGCAGTCGAAATATGAATATCTAAAAATAGTTTATGGTGTAGCACACAGAAGCGACCACAACTTCCGCATGTATTACTATCGATGAATATTGTAGAATCCGAACTGACATTAAAATGAACAGTAATGAAGCCGATACAGGCTTAGAGTCCATTGTGACCTCTGTCAACATCAGCGAAGAACAAAAACAGCACAAACCTCAAAGGCAATGATTACAATAACTACACTATCAACACGGCTAGTTGAATGGTCCATCGCGAAGAATCCTCGACGATTTAAGAAGCCTATTCTTGGGATACGCTAATCTTTAAGATAATTAAGACTAATACCTTCCATGTAGAGTGGATTGGTGAAAATATTTCAATCACACAAAACTCACAAAGGCGTTCATGACAAAACTTTAACCCTTCACTTCTTCACTCTCTTATTCGTTCGAATACAACTTATTTTTCGTCTACAGGTTTTTAACGTATTTTTTGAATATTTTCAGCATCAAAATTAACATTGATCGCGAAAGGCTCCCGAAAACACACACCTGTTTCGATATTCGAATACCCGATCTTCAGTATCACCATTCTCGAGCCACAGTTCGCACACAAATCCATCGCTTCACCTACCATCGTAGATTACCTTTTCCTTCACATGCCAACTTCTTTACGGACCACTATATGGTTCTCAAAAATCACGTTCGGCGAGCTGACCTAAGGCACAAGCAGATTAACCACCCTGTATATTGTCATTTAAGGAAAATACTTACATCCAGTTGAGGTCTGCTCTATTGCTGTTCTCATCTATCTGCCGCAAACTCGTTTCATAACACGGCATTTCCGGCTCTGTAGCGTTTTTGATTTATTTTCTACTGGTTTTCAAAGAATGGAAGAATTAAAAAATTCCTATATATATTTTGGTCGAAGCTGCAGAGGCTGAGAAAAGCATTCGCAAAGCTCACCGAAGCTTCGCCAATTGCATGACCAAGTTGATTGCACTTCAACGTCCAGATGGAACAGTTACAGCATCCAGAAAGGCAATGGAGAAAATCATTAACGGATACTACCTAGATCTCTTCCATAGCCACGTCCACCTTCCGTCATATGAAATAAAGGAGGATGGATATGTTGTACCACCGGTTCTCACTGCCGAAATCGGGCATAATATTTCGTCGGTGAAAAATCGAACAGGACCAGGCCCGGTCAGGATAAGATCAGAGCACCTGAAGAACCTTTCGCCAGTCCTCGTAAACACACTGCCTTGCCTCTTCACACGTTACCTCTCTGAATGCAAGGTCCCTACTTAGTGCAAGAAGGACAGCCATGTGAGCAAGCAGGGTTAGGACCACATCCGCACGGTAACACGGCCCCATTGAAATATCGCAAGAGTAGAAAAGACCGCTCTGTCTCACTTTCATCGACTTACTTGATTAGCCTTTGATTATATTTAAGATAGAAGCAGTCACGGAAGCCGCTAACAGTCAAGGAGTCCCTACTCAGTACATAAAGATTCTTTGCGAGCTGTACAAAAATTTCGCAGCCAAGATATGACCATTCTACAAAAATATTAACATTGCCGTCAAAAGGCTCGTAAACACACTGGCACGGCTCTTCACACGTTATCTATCTGAGTGCAAGGTCTCCACTCAGTGGAAGAATAGCAAGGCCGTCTTATTGTTCAGGAAAGGTGACCTACACGACATTGGCAACTATCGCCCAACCTGCTTGCTTTCTGTAGTCTACAAAACTTTCACTTAAGTCATCCTAACCAAGATTGAGAGAACACTAGACGAAGGACAGCCACAGGGTTTCGAAAAGGATTTAGTGCGATGGACTACACCTACACGATAACCAGACTCACTGAAGTTTCGCGAGAGTACAAAAAACCGCTCTGTCTCACTTTCATCGATTTACAGAAGACCTTTGATTCAGCTGAGTTAGAAGCAGTCTTGGAAGCCCTTGATAGTCAAGGAGTCCCTACTCAGTACATAAAGATTCTTTGTGAGCTGTACAAAAATTTCGCAGCCAAGATATTACCATTCTACAAAAATATTAACATTAACGTCAAAAGGGGTGTTAGGCCAAC